>VZTW01052334.1:0-13160 GCA_013400895.1 Thalassarche chlororhynchos
TTCTATGACTCTGTGATTCTATGTGCTGTTACTACTAGTTTGGACAGACACTATGAGGGAGGACTTCTGCATTAAACACTTGCTTGGGAAATCCTCCATATCTCAAACTTCCTACCTGTAAGACAGGAAAACTTAGCCAAGAGGGGAAACACTCTGAACATAAAATATGATTAGAGCCCCATCTTTGCTGAAGAGAATTACCTTAGACTAGGAATGAAAAGTGCCTGCAGTGGCCAGAAAAGTTAAAATGAGTTCAAAATATATTAGCTATTATAATTAACTATTTATACAATAGTAGTGCCTAGAAATGCCAATTGATGATTTATGCTCCCTGTGGCTTGGTACTATACAGCAAAAACATACCTCACTCCAGAATACTTCGTATCAGCTTTCAAATCCTGACTGAACAGAAGTGTTCTTGGTATGTAAACAATGAGTCATAAATTGCTAAGGGTCAATTTCAAAGTATCTAATTGAAAAATGCTGCCATCAGGGATTACTCCTTATATAAACCAGACTGTTAGAGATAGACAGAACAATTCTTCATTTAAAAGGCCTGCTACAGGACAGCTGTTGAACTAGAGGTATACCATGCAGACATATCGCTGGAGTTCTTTGCTGATTTCCAGGCAAAAAACCAACTTGGTTAAAAAAGCAACAACATTTACTGAATTGGTGTGTTTATTCTTCACTGCTGAATGAGTCTGGCCATCATGAAAAGAACCCAGCAATATTCTGAAAAGAAAAGGATTTTCTGACATGCTGGATGAAAACTGCACATTAAAGTCAAAACAGTTGCCAATTACACAAGCATCAGGAGAATGCAAACTGCTACCACAGCAGAACTGGAATGACTGCTCCTCCTGTAATGTCTTGTAAGGCAAGGAAGAGTGGAAGGACACTATAAATCAGATCCATAACAGAGCAAAAGGAATGCCCCAGGGCATAGGTGTACCAGGCTTTGTTAGCACCTGTCTGGAGTGTGAATCAGAGAGGTAAAGGGTGGGTCAGGGTGCCAAAGTCACTCTTGTTTTTGTTTTCCCCTTAGTCTACTCTGCTTTATGAGAGACAAGGCAAGCTGGAAGGTGGGGCACAGGCCTTTTCCTTCTCAATATCATGCTTCCTATTGCACAGACGTCGAACTATTTGGACAGCCTTGCAGCATCTGCTCTGAGTCTGCTCATCTTTAGGCCTTGGTATAAAGTGCAAAGGAGAAAAGCAAAGAGAGGAACAACAGGCTGGACAGTCTGTTTGGAGGTTCTGCAAGAGTCCCAGTAGACAGGATGCTATGACACCAGATGGATCCTACTCCAAACTGAATTTTGGCAGAACTAAAAGACTGTTGGCTTTCCTTTTGCTCATCTTGACTGAAAAAATTATGTGCTATACCTACATAAAATTGAAGAGTCAAATCAAACACAAATCTTGCCAGGTTGTTATCCCGCAACTCCCATGTTAGGCATGACTAAGACAGCAGCAATCCAAGTACAGCTAGCTAGTGGATTCCAGCAGGGATCTGCTGGAGACATGGCCCTACAAGAGCAGTCACACGCAGTCCTCCGTACAGAGTACAATGCTGGTCTGTCTCACCTTTCAGCTCCTGCACCTGCATCTGGTACTCTGGTACATCAGACCCAGCTGACCAGGAAATAAGTTATGCTGTGGCAACTATGTGAACTGTGTCTGTAAGTGCACTCCCAGTCCTCTCAATGCTGCAGCTGCTTGCTGACAGGTGTGTGTGACTGACCAATAAACCCCCACAATGGAAGAAGGCTCAGAGGAGATGGGCAAAGGTGATCTGCCCATGAAGCTCAGGGAATAATGCGGGATGTAGCTGACCACTGCTGTTACAAAGAAGCTGACTCAACATAAGGGGACAGGGAGGTGGCCTTTGTTTTAGGTAAAAAGCTATCAACAGTTGAGTGGATCAACTGGTGGGGTAAATGCTTCTCCCCGAGTTCATTAAAAGAGTGCAAATGTCTCCCTGAGTTAGCCGGACCAGCATGGGGGGGAATTAAATATGTGGCTCATGCCAGCATAGAGTATAAAAACCAGACAACTAGCACTGGGCTTGAGCTGGCTTCAGCTCATGTATTCATTCCCAGCTACTGAGGATGCCCAGTGTCATGACGGTGAGCGTATTATAGAGACTGGTAATGGGAAACACTTTGGTATTGTGATTGAACTGTGTATTGCAATTGCTATATTTTGCCAAGTGTAATTTGTGTTTATTTGTATTGTGTTATGCAGTATATTTTGTATCACTCTGCTAAATCAGAAATCCTGTGCAGCATCAACTATCTTCAAATAAGTAAATCTGATATTAAACATTACAGCCTCCACGTGTGGAATATCGAAAAGAACCTGGTCAGAGAGAATGGGACACTGACAGCGTGCTGAAGCACAGGGAAATGCACAGGTTAGAAGCAGAGAATGCAAGGACTCCAGGGCTAAATGAACCTGGCAAAAGAGAGGCTGGGAGTGCAGTGCAGGCTTATTAAGTGTAGGGTGTGGGGCATACAAGAGGACTGACAGAGAAAGGTGCCAGAATGTAGTTTTGGTTTCTCATAATGCTGAGCACGGTGTTTCAGAAATGTAAGTATTTTGGAGTGGTTTTGGATTTCTGAGACTCTGGTCAGCCTTCACAATTTCAGAATGAAATCCCACCCAAACCCAAGGGCACAGGAGAATTGCAAGATCACCAGCCCATGCAGCCACATGTATGGCACATCTCACCAAGGCAAGATGGTGAAATGCTGTTCCAGCTCCCGTTGTCCAGGCACAACATCCTGGAGTCACCCAACAAATAGTAGCCATTGTTGCAGTGATAGGTAACGGTACTGCCAGCAAAAAAGTCCTCAGCTGAATAAAATCCATTTTCTAAAGGTGGAGGCACTCCACAGCTGATTCCTGCAACATGAGTGAAAAGAGGGCACAGACATTAGCAGAGCAGACACAGATCAACTTCAGAATAATTCCACGTGAGAGCCACCACCAGAGATTTCTTCTCTGCAACTGTGGAATACCGTCCGCAAGAGGGCCCAGACCTTTTCTGAGGTAGCTAATTGATTCCAGGTCTGGTGGAGGGTCTTGTTTTGTGGGGACTTGTCAATCAGAGACTGAGCAGGACTCTCCAGCTCCTGCTATTCTGCTAGCTCTGGAGGAGACATCTGTGACTAAGATCAGTCACAGGACACTTCCCCTGATAATCAATGATCCTTGGTGAGTTTTAAGGAAAAAGGAAAAGTAAGTTTGCCTTCATGGAGGTTCCTGTTATTTCCCTTCACTGAAAAACAAGCTCAATGTTACTGTGTTTGAACATTGCAAAACCAGCTAACAGATTACTGCTAAGAGGTTACAGTACTGGTCTGAGACTAGGGAGTGCATGAACGATAGAAAGATTGGAACTGACCTCACATACAACCCTGGGCATCACTTTGACTTTGACTATAGTAAATAACCCCTTCTGCTGCTGGCTGTGCCAGCAGAAGGCATCACTGTACCTGCCTGCTGGAGGTTGCTATTTATTCTAGCAGAGCTGCTTCTGTGCATCTTCATTTCAATCAAGATGACATGAACTTATTCCAACAGCTACACAGCTCATCTTTGTAACTACATGGATTGTAGGAACTCCTTGCTCCCCAGCTGTGTGCAAGGATCACACAGTAAGACACTGTGAAGTGTTCAGAGCCCCTGGTAATGGAAGCCAAGTACTTGCTGTAGAGGGATAGAACTGAAGAGCCTGTAACGAAGACAGGCTGTTAGGGGATTGGGACCTGTGGTTTTGGGGGTCTTTGGTAGCCGGAGAAGGATCCTGGTGGGTGAAGGCAGTGATTACAACAAGCCTGATTCAGTCAGTAGAAGAACCTTTTCTCTAACACACCTTCCACTATAAACCCTGTAGTTCTTTATGCAGGAAATAGCTATCTTCAACCCACTTTCATTCATCAGGTACTTGTGGAACAGGCTGAGAAAGGCCAGTGGGCGAGTCTGGCCCTCATTTGCTCAGGATGTTTGTGGCAGGTCAACCCTGTTCTGTCTGAGCTCTGTGCGCAACAGGTAAAACTGCCTGGCCCAATACAGAGAAATCAGAGGACAACACTAACAGGATTCTGGTGGCTTCTCACTGATAACGCACCAAGAAAGAGCAAAGCTGTCTCTGCCAGTGAACTTACACTCTGCCCAGCAGGACTTGCTTTTGGGTAAATCCTCACATGCATGCTATTCTTTAGGCAGAAGAGGAGACAGATCCTGGATTTGTGCTATGAACAACTGAATAAAGAGGAAGACATGGAAATCGCATCAAATCTAGATCAAACTATTTTTAAGGTATTTTAACAAGTTTGATGATTTTCCCCAAACTACGGATCAATTTTGGGATCATGCAATACCTACTTCTGGAGCTAATTTACTATTCTGCTGAAATGAAAAATACAGTCAGCTCCAACACATGCAACTGCAGTCACATGTGCAGTCACAGCAGAGGAGAACCAAAGGAAAAGAGAAGGCAGGAGCAGGAAAGCAGTAATCAAAGAACCGTGGCAACCTAAATGTATACAGCCCAGTTTCAGAAGAAGAAATCCTGTAAGTCTTGGAGCACTCCTAAGTCCTGACAGAAATATCTGCTGCCTTTAAAGAAATTATAACATACTAATGCCGAGGCTTTTAATTCAAACCAAACGTTCTCAGTGACACTTAAAAATCACAGAGATATTCTTGCATTTCCTGTGCATGTTCCACACTCCTGGTGCCACTGGGGAGGAAAGTTCAGAGTATCAGACTGGTGATCCAAATAGACTCATTTCTGCCATGGGCAGTAGAAACTGACTGAAAAAGGTGGCAGAATCCAATCATGGCGTAGTTCCTGCTCAGTAAAACGTGAGTTTAGTTTTAAGCATATATTTATATGCTGTAACATGGATGGATTCAAGTGCATCATAGCTGCAGGGATAAACAGGCCATGAACAGTGACAGGGTCCAAATAAAAGCTAGGGTTTCCTAATCCTGCCAGCCCACTGAGACAACTCACTTTCACAGCGGGGAAAAGGCCGTGTCCACTGTCCCAGGTTAAGGCAGTGTTGAACAGAGTTTCCCACTATCTGGAAGCCTGGGTCACAGGAAAGGCTCACTTTTGACCCTGGCTTTACATCAGCAGAAGAAGCCCGCAGATGTGGTATGGATCCTTGCAAAGATGGACAGTCTGTGGACAAAATATATGCATAAGTAAGAGATACAGCTATGGGCTGAAATGAATAAATTTGTTATCTGATTGTTTGATCCTGTATAAGTTTATCCAGGAGAAAGCTTTGAGAAGTGTTATGTATGCTACACCCTGCTTGGGTTCCAAGGGTTTTGAGAATCATCAACATATAACACCAGAAAAGGAATCCGTAGGAAAAGAGGTGAGGAGGCAGTAGGTATTTTAATACCACCCAATTATTTTTAGAATAAAAGACAAGAAAAACTTCTTTCTGACCCAACACCATCTTCACTCTTTCCCCATCTCAATTCAGGAAGCAATAAATCTCTGTCAGAGATTCCAATGAACTTTTGTTACAAAACCCTGGAATTCGAGGAATGAAGGACTGAATGTTCTAACTGTCAAATTATCAAAATTATTTATTCAAGGTTAGTAGGGCAAAGGCTGCAAGCTAGCGTATTTGACCTCATAAAAGAGTCTTATAATATTGCTCAGAAAAAAAGGGTTCTAAGAAATAAAGTTCTAACCAGCACAAAATATACTCTTGTAATCTATCTTCACTCTTCCAACAACTCCTGGCAGGAAATCTGGCCAGGCTAGTACATTTCCTTTTTGGAGTTCTTCTGGACAGGATGTAGCCAGAGATTTTACCTATGGATTTAAAACAGTTGATTAGGTGCTGTTTAAGGACCATGTAGGAAAAGAACGTAAAAAAACATTCCTTCCATGTCTGCATGCAACACTAGAACAAATCATTGAATAAGCGATGTTCATCCTTTCTAGCACAAGAGGCTTCTGGCTGAACTACTTGTTATTCTGTACTTAAATGCCAGCGAGCTGTGGACAGGCATGTACTGAGGCAATACCTGAAGGAATACTTGTCATACAAGCAAAGTATAAAACATAGTTCTTGAAACACAATTGTGTTTGTTAGCGTGAAAGAAAAATGTATTTACGTCACAGAAAAAGGCAGATATGAGAATGCAACCTGAAGAGAAAACTTGACGTATTTGCAGAAAAATGTCAAATAGGAGCCGAAAGGAACTTTATGTTGAAGATTTGCATTCCGCAAACTCTGCTAGCACTGCACCACATTTAAGGAAGAAAAACACAAAAAGGAGCAGTTTAGTAAAGCAATTTGTTGTTTCCAGGACAAGAGTTTTGTGAATTCAATGCACTAGGCTCTTCAAAACACTGCAGGCAAGGCCTACCCACACCAATACTAACAGCAGTATAGGCATTGACTTCAACCAAAGCAGGACAGGGCCATAACTAATCACGTACTGAAACAGGAATTATATAGGCAAACTGAGGATAGGAGAAAGAAAGGAACACACTGTTAGATCAACGGCAGATTAGTATCTTGAGAGTAGATCTGGTCAAATATATTTGATGGAAATGTTTTCCATTTAAAACATAACTCCTTTAATGGCACCACTAGGGGTTTCTTTTGCATTCTTACTATAAGAAACTGAAATGCCAATGGGAATCCTTAAGTTGTTTCAGTATTGTATTTTAATGTAAAAAAATAAAAAAATTATTTCAGTAAGGTAAAAATATTTCTACTTCTTCACTGTGACTCTGAGAATCTATTAAACATAGTAACATTGTTATATTTCTACCTGGCCACCAACAGAAGGAACTTGGGGACTACAACCCCAGATGGCACAGCACTTTTAAGCTAATCAGAAGCCAGTGTGAATTATATGCAATAGTAAGAATACGCAGACAGACCCTTAATGATGGGATGTCACATAAATATTCCATAGTGGTCCCTTGGAAGGAGCTCAGATGTCCCGACCCCAACATTTGTAAAAAAGAAGGCTGTCTAGTTCCATTGGATGCTCAGGGAGATTTCTGCTACGTGAAAGTGTTTTAAAACTGCAAATGAAAGACCAGGGCTTTGGATTCACTCTGCATTGCCTTTGTTCACTATAACTCCAGGAACAGAAAGGAAACGTAGTCCCAGAAGGTGACTGGGACTAGGTGTATTACTGGCACAGTACTCCCCATTACGTTTCTCCCTATCAGGGCAGATGCAATCATATCTCAGCCATGGAACTGCTGAAAAAAACGTATGTGCCCTGAGGAGGATAAATGTGCAGCACAGGGATAATTAAGGATTTCCTCTTCTTTTAAGATATCAGAGAGGGAAGTGGTCTATGGAGAAAAGATGGTTATTCAATTAAGAGAACATGGTATTAATTAGGCTGCTGAGACTACTTCCTACTCTTTGGCTCTTCTGCGCTAGAGGGTCATTGCAGTAATTCCCTGGCAGGGGGAAAGGAATGTTTCCTTCAGCAGCATGAAAAAATGAATTAAGAGCAACGATAAGCAGCCCAGAGGGCTGTGTACACCTCAGCACAGCCAGCCTACCCATACAATACACGCAGCATGGCTTCAGAGCACAGCTAGCTGGTTAGAAAGCACAGGTGTGCCCAGTTCATGCTGAACAGTTGGGAAACTGCCTTTCTCAGAAGGGTGACTGGCTTCTGTCAAGTCTCCAGTGGATGAAACCAACTACCAAGAATAATGTGCTATACTGTCTGTGTGAGAAAGGAAGGTACACCATGAACCTCAGACTGAATTATTCTCACATTCCCCCTACCCTGAACTCCACCGAGGCGGATCAGACTCTTCTAGAGTCAGCTTAGCTGGAGAAGAGAGCAACCTGCTCTGTTTATTCTGAGGCCATTTCAAAGATCTCACTTCAACAGCATGTGCTGATGGAAACTGCCTAGGCCAAGGGCTGCAAACAAACTGCAAGGAATCTGCAGGGAAAAATTTCCAGTGTGGGAAAGGCAGGTTTAGGAATCAGCCCTTCCAAGCCATATGATGGAGAATGGATGGCCGGAAAGGACCTCACAGTCCCATATAGACAACTCATATTTCTACTGCTGTCTACTTAGCAACAAAACAAACAGACCATTGGTTTACGTATACAAAATAAATGTGCAAGTGGATGAGCAACTGAAGTACACAAAGAAAAATCTTAAAGAGTGGACTTTGCCTTTACTTTATTCACTGGGCAACATATTCTGTCACCCTGCTTTCCTTTATGGCTGAGAATAGGAAGGTAAGACTTACTGAACAGTTCCAGCTGGCCACAACAAAACTGATAATAACAGATAATGATAGTGATTTACTATCCCAGGCTCTGAAATGAATGAGGTAAAAATTTTATAGGAAGCTTATCTGGCTCAGCTCCCTGTCTGGTCTCACATCTGTCTTTTCAGATGAGTAATATGGATATCATAAATGAAGGGCAGGATTTTCTTCCTTGTTCTAACTGTATTGCATTTGAAGCAAATGGGAATTTAATCAAGCCTGTCATTAAAGAGAGACGACTACTGAGAAAGATTCAGAAAATCGCACTTAACCTCTCCACCAGTGTGTCCTGTAAAATCACGTGTATACTTATCAGCTTCAAAACTGCTAGTGAAGAAAAACCTGAAGATTTGACTTGGCAATGCAACAACTGGTGAACCCAAAAGCCAAGAACAGTAGCAGACTGCTGGGCAGTTCTGAACCTAGCAGAAAGCCAAAGTAGCAAAGAAAAGGAGAAAGAAGCAGAGGAGGCATTTGGATGTTGGAAGCAAAGATTCTACTTTACTTCTATTTTCTGTTCATTTTGTTATTTCTTATTTAAACCACCAAACAGTGGTAAAACCTTAAAAAAACGCCAGGAGAAGAGCAAAACCTTTTAATCCAAAAACACTTCCCCCAAGAAATGCCTCTAACTTTGAACATTAGTCCTTGCTGTTCAAGTGTTACCAACAGTTTAATAATTTCTGACCTTCAGGATTGAAATACTAATGACCAGGAAGTGGTGATGGAGCACACTGTCATCACGTTTGCAGATAACATCAAAATGGGAGGCCCAGTCTGCAGGTCTGTCTTTGCTCAAGGACAGAGCTGCATCTTTAGGGACCTCGACAGGCTGGAGGAATGGGCCAACACAGGCCTCATGAAATTCAACAAGAACAAACGGGAAGGAAAAACCTCTGAACGATACAGGCTGGGGAAAGCCTGGAGAGGGAGCAGCTCTGTGGAAAAGGACCTAGTGGCTCTGGCAGGTGGTGAGCTGAGTATCGGCCAGCTGTGTGCCCTGGCAATAATGAGGAGCAACAGCACCCTTGGCTGTGTGAATAGGGTCACAACCAGAAAATCAAGGAAGGGATTATTCCCTCTTCTCAGGGGCTTATTAGACCACATGTGGAGTATTGCATTCCATTTTGGGCTCCTCAGTACAAGACAGACATTGACAAGCTGGAGCAAGTTCAGGGGAGGGCATCAAAAAGGTGATGGGCTGGAGCATTTGCCCTGTGAGGAGAGGCTGTGGGACCAAGGCTGGTTCAGCCTCGAGCAGAGACAGCTTTGGGGACACCTAACAGCAGCCCCCAGTACCTATGGGGAGGTAATCAAGTATATAGAGCCAGGCTCTTCACAGCAGAGCATGGTGCGAGACAGAAACAGTAGTCATAAACGGAAGTGGGAGGCCGCAACCAGATACAAAGAAAAAAATTTCACTCTGAGGATAACTGAGCACTGAAGCTTGTCTCCCAGAGAAGTTGAGGGATCACTGTCCTTGGAGACATCTTTTGATCTCCACTGATTTTTTAATTCTGTGAAAGTTTAGTGCCAAACCTTTATTTTTGGTACCTGAATAAAAGTAGCCTAATATTCAGTTATGCTGCCCATTCAGACTTTTCCTGGGACTATATACTCAGATTTTTTGTAGTGCCTAATGCATTGACACATTCTGATGCCTCCCCTCTGAAGTTTTACTGGTGCCTTCACACAGCAGGATGAGGGAACTGTAACCTGTAAAACAAGCCCTGAGCTTGTTTCATTGGGTTTTCTCCCTCTTCTAACAAGACTGCTAGCTTTTGTGTATGCCTTCATTTCTCTTTCAAAGCTACATAATACAGAAAGGCTCAGTCAAAACAGAAGGTGACTCAGTGTTGATTTTACCACACCTAGTTTTGCTTAAAGATACTCTGCTTACTATGCTAAGCTTATTACCCTAAGCCAGAGCTTCATGTGGTCCCTACTGACTTCTGTGAGAACAGAGGTCTATCCAATATGCTAACTTTGAATGCCTTTTCAAACGTTCATTCTACACTCAGAGCCCTGTGCTCAAACACTGCAGTAAGGACTTACCTGCTGTGGAGACAGGACATGGTCCCAAATGTTGAGTTGGCTGATGGAGCCCACAAAAGATTCAGCTGGGTTGAATCCTTCTCCTTTCTGGTCTTGCTCTTGACTCAGTACAAGTGCACCACCACCTAAATTCAGAGAGAATTAGAACAGGGATAGGAAACCAAGCCTCACAGCAGGGATCCCCATAGGAAGAATAAAGTGAAGCAAAACAAAACTTTTGCTACCCTATGTTACTAAGATTTTGTAGGAGATTTGTGCAGGAGACCAGCTATCTTCAACAAATTCCCTCAACAAACCTCTGGGAAGCCTTATGCTAGACTGAGGTTAAGTGAGCATAACAATTTGGAAGTGACTCTCAAATACGCATTAATGCTGAACTCATGCTGAGCAGAGTAGAAACCTTACATCGCAATGCAAAATGCAGTTTCGAGCAGGTGGGGCGTATTTACAGTGCTGGCTTGCACTTCCTGCTTTAAACAAAGGCTTAGAAAGTCAGACAGAACAAATATGACTCCAAACCCTCACAAGCACATTGGTGATTAGACAGTCAACGTTCTGACATGCCATACACATTAATTTCCTCTCTCTGACCAGTTGCACAGATGATGTGGACATGCATTTTGTATGTCACAGGGTGTGTAGACAAGGACAAAAAGTAATGGAGACTGCACACTTCCTTAGGTCATGTCTCTGGAGAGAACTCCAATGTAATTGGGAAAGACAGGGGCAAGCATAGGTACACAGACTAAAATGCTTCACTTTTTTTTTTTTTTTAAATATGGATAGTTTTTTGAAACTCTATGTAAATTCGGATGGTGGCAGTATGAAAACACTGTCAAAACCAAATCTCTTTGCAGCAATCTAACATCAGGCCTTTCACAGCTCTTCAATGATGAAGGTATTCCTTTTCATGTCTTCTGATATTATTGGAAAGACTGCTGATCGCAGGAAACAATGAAATAGCAAAACCCACCGTGTTAGGAAAAACTGCAAACATAACTTTAAAAAGGTGTCTGAAAGTAACAGGAGAAGGCTAATTCAATCAACTCAGAGCACACATGTAAGGGAAATTCCAGTTAAACTTAAGTTTATTGTGTGAGAAACCTATTCTCACAAAGCCATTCCAAAAATCAGCTCAGCACAGGCTCCTTTGTGGACTAAACTCTGTCACTCCCAAAACAAGTTACCTACTACTTTATCCTAGAAATGTGCACTTCGTCTTCAGCGAGGCTGAGTGAGGGAACTGTTCTCATGAACAAGAATAGCAAACATGAGCCCTGCCTAAATGTTGAAAATGTGAAAACATACTAAAAACACCAAAATAAACATTTCCTTGCAGGCATAGGAAATTCTGCAATAAAAACAGAATGAAGGCAACAGATCTGGTGTAATATAAATAAAGCATACCAGGGATTTTTGAGCCAACAGAGAGCCCGCTGCCTCCATCAGACAGTTTTCCATCGATGTACACTTTCCATGCCCCATCCGTGCATGTCCATGTGACCGCAATGTGATGCCAGTTACCATCATTCACTGAAGGACAGTCTGTGATCCTCTCTTTCCCATTTACATAAAGAACCCAGCTGCATGGAAGGAAGATGAAGGCATATTCAGTTGCATGCAGCAACTTTAAAAGCATGGCCTGTCCCATGTGACTCAAAGAAATAGTATTTGCCAAACGAGGTAACCGTGTCTACAGCACAGAAGAAATCTCTCTTGAAAGATCATCATACAAGATCTCTCTCTCTCAGAGAACTTGAAAGTTATGGTTATCATATGCAAAGCATGGTGAAATAAGTAATGTGCTTTTGTACCAAAACATGAAGACTCAAGTCATGGCTGCATAGTGGATTCTTAAACTTGCCTCTTGGGTCCATCCCTGCTTTTGGAGTCACACTACAAGTACTCTGAGTGCTGAGCTCCATTTTATCCAATCATTGTCTCAATGCGTCATTTAAATATGATGTAAACATAGTCCAGACAAAAATATCCTGCTTTCTAAACTTCACTGCTTTCTTGCCATTACTCTTCTATGTGGCAAAAAGTGAAAGAAACAAAGCAAGGAGAAAAACAAAACAAAGAGGCAGTTCCAGCTACGGAGTTCGGATGCAGAATTTTCTACCCCAAAGTAGGCAAAGCTGATATTCAGACTTCTGGTCTACGCTTTCTTCATCAATTCAAGACATCTGCAAGCTACAGAAAAGCAGAACTGTGATTTACCCATTGTAATCAGTCAGAAGAAATGCATTATCACTTCCATTCTCCACTGCATAAGAAATGGGAGTCCCATAGTTTGTGGTGTCAGTGGATTTCATCCAGAATGTACAGGTGATGTCACCAAGAGATGGGAAAACACCATCAAGCATGACGTATCCATAGATACCAGAGACTTCAAAATCAAGATTGAAACCAGAGGACTGTTCTGCAACAAAGACGAAGAGTTTTCAGAGCTACATTCCTGAAAACCCAGAAAGAGAATCAAATGGAATCTAAGCAAATGCAATAAAATGGAATGCAACCCATCTACAAAAATTATTCACTTTAAATTGATCAGAAGTAGAAAGAATGTATAGCAGTCTAACATCAGCCAGCATACAGAGTTTTCCAAGGCTAGGAAACACATAGGGTTTGAAGAAAAATGACGGCAAAAGCAGCTGATTATCTAACAAACAATGAACACGGACCTTGCTTTTCAGTCCTCTGTCAATGAAATGACATACCCATCTGCCATCCAACAACCCAAAGAGGTGTGATCAGCTGGTTCCATTTTATTCACAAGAGTCAAGATTACAAAAAA
>VZTW01052335.1:9656-25717 GCA_013400895.1 Thalassarche chlororhynchos
GGGCCCGGAGCAGACAAGGGGGCAATGAAACCACCATGATGCTCCCTCCAGGCAGCCTGCCCTGAAAGCCCAGGTCCCCATGCCACCAACCGAAGCATCCCCCTGCCCGCACCTGGATCAGGCCCTAATCTCTGCGCCTGCCCCCCACCGGCCACGCCATGGCATTTTGGCTAATTAGCATTAATGTCACTGTTTGGCAAGCAGCGTGATGCCCTTACGGGGGGGTTCCCCTTGCTGGGGGCTGCGCTGGGAAGAATGTGGCTAGAAATGCCCTGGGGCCGAGGCGAGGGGCTGTGAGCCAGGATGGCACCCGTGGGGCGGCTGGTGAGGCAGCGCTGCCGGCTCGGAGGGGGTCCCTCCTCCGAGACCCACCTGGGTGGCACCCGCAGGGGGACCACTGCCAGCTCCCAGCCCAGCGGTCCCAGGCTGGGGTCACCTCTCTGTCCGGAGCACCAGCAGAGCCAGGATGGGTCCCTAACCCTGAAAGAGCAGGATGCACAGGGCTGGGAAACCCACTCCCTGTGGGGAGCCCAGGGCGCACCCCAAAAGGCAGAGCTGGGGGTCCCCGAGGACCAATCTCTGAGCCTGGGCTGGCAGTGGCTGCTCAGAGCTGAACACGAAAGGACAATTTTGGGAGCTCAATCCCAAAACCAGCACCGGGAGGGAGAAATCCTGACAATCCGTGTGGATTTTAACCAGCTGATGCAGTTAAACCCTGACCATCCGTGCTGATTTTAACCAGCACACCGGGACCTGACGGGGATCAGACCTCCAGCATTGCTGGGAAACACCCCGAGCCAAGACCCCCTCCGGCCACCCGCCACGCCAGCCCTGCTTGCCCCCGGCCCCGCTCTCAGCAACACAAGCATCCCGGTACAAGCAGAGGGAGCAAGGCCACCACAGATGGGTTTCAAACAAAAGGAGTCGCAGACTCGGCTCTTGCTTAAAAAAATCATATTTAGGCAGATTTAAAAAAAAAATTAAGGTGGAAATTCATGGAAAGTGCAGATAACCACCAAGAGGGAGGAAATTCAAAGCGAAGGCTGGAAGTTTTGGGGTTTTTTTAACTCTGTGCCTAAGGAACGTGTGTGTTCGGGAGCAGAGGGCATGGAAATATTATGCCCAGCACTGCAAGAGCTGGTTACTTTGCTACAAAGAAATTAAAGGCAATAAGCACCCTGCTCCCCCAGGAGCACCCATTGCACCCTGGCAATCCCTGCAGGGTGGGTGCTGCCACACTCCAGGCAGGGAAGGGAGCAGGCAGGTCCCCCTGGCAGGATCAGCCCGGCTGCCGCCACAGGAGCCGGCAGCGCTGCCGGAAACCCCGACCCGGGAAGGGGCCCAGCTTCCCAGCAGCTTCTCCGTGCCCACAGCACTTTGTGAAGTTTAATTGCAGCACCAGGTCCCTGCTGAAATGTCACCCGTGGGCATGTGTCCCTGAGCACGGGGGGCTGCGATGCCAGGCTAAAAGCATTGCCCTGCGCCAGACACCCTGTCCCTGTCCCCAAGCTGGGCGCAGACCTACAGCACACTGGCATGTGCCCAGCAGGGATGTGACACGCACTCGGTGACGTGGCCTGAGGCCACTGAGTTGGGCTCCCCTGGCGCCATCCCGCCCTACCCCACCATCACGGCCAGCATCGCGCTCACCCTTACAGGTCCGTGGGGTGGCCGGGGCTGGGAGCTCACCCACCCGAGGGAGGTCAGAGCTCAGGTGAAGGCAGCCCGGCCGGCGGTGAGTGACGGCAGCAGGGCTGGGGGGCCAGCAGGGCTGGGGGGCATCTGGCAGGGCAGGGCAAAGCCCGTGGGGAGGATGAGGCAGGGGAGTGGGTGATGTGAGCAGGGGGTGCTGGCGGGTGCTGGGAGCGGGAGATGCTGGTGGGTGATGTGAGCTGGGGGTGCCAGTGGGTGCTGGGAGCAGCGGGTGCTGGCCGTGGGGGGATGCCGGCGGGTGCCGTGAGCTGGGGGTGCCGGCGGGTGCTGGGAGCAGCGGGTGCTGGCCGTGGGGGGATGCCGGCGGGTGCCGTGAGCTGGGGGTGCCGGCGGGTGCTGGGAGCAGCGGGTGCTGGCCGTGGGGGGATGCCGGCGGGTGCCGTGAGCTGGGGGTGCCGGCGGGTGCTGGGAGCAGCGGGTGCTGGCCGTGGGGGGATGCCGGCGGGTGCCGTGAGCTGGGGGTGCCGGCGGGTGCTGGGAGCAGCGGGTGCTGGCCGTGGGGGGATGCCGGCGGGTGCCGTGAGCTGGGGGTGCCGGCGGGTGCTGGGAGCAGCGGGTGCTGGCCGTGGGGGGATGCCGGCGGGTGCCGTGAGCTGGGGGTGCCGGCGGGTGCTGGGAGCAGCGGGTGCTGGCCGTGGGGGGATGCCGGCGGGTGCCGTGAGCTGGGGGTGCCGGCGGGTGCTGGGAGCAGCGGGTGCTGGCCGTGGGGGGATGCCGGCGGGTGCCGTGAGCTGGGGGTGCCGGCGGGTGCTGGGAGCAGCGGGTGCTGGCCGTGGGGGGATGCCGGCGGGTGCCGTGAGCTGGGGGTGCCGGCGGGTGCTGGGAGCAGCGGGTGCTGGCCGTGGGGGGATGCCGGCGGGTGCCGTGAGCTGGGGGTGCCGGCGGGTGCTGGGAGCAGCGGGTGCTGGCCGTGGGGGGATGCCGGCGGGTGCCGTGAGCTGGGGGTGCCGGCGGGTGCTGGGAGCAGCGGGTGCTGGCCGTGGGGGGATGCCGGCGGGTGCCGTGAGCTGGGGGTGCCGGCGGGTGCTGGGAGCAGCGGGTGCTGGCCGTGGGGGGATGCCGGCGGGTGCCGTGAGCTGGGGGTGCCGGCGGGTGCTGGGAGCAGCGGGTGCTGGCCGTGGGGGGATGCCGGCGGGTGCCGTGAGCTGGGGGTGCCGGCGGGTGCTGGGAGCAGCGGGTGCTGGCCGTGGGGGGATGCCGGCGGGTGCCGTGAGCTGGGGGTGCCGGCGGGTGCTGGGAGCAGCGGGTGCTGGCCGTGGGGGGATGCCGGCGGGTGCCGTGAGCTGGGGGTGCCGGCGGGTGCTGGGAGCAGCGGGTGCTGGCCGTGGGGGGATGCCGGCGGGTGCCGTGAGCTGGGGGTGNGGAGTCCCAGCCATGTCCCCCAGGAGGCCCAGCCATGTCCCCCCCGGCATCCCCCACGGCCCCCAGCATCACCCCAGGGCTTTCCCAGGAGTCCCAGCCATGCCCCCCACCACCTCCAGCATCACCCCAGGGTTTTCCTGGGAGCCCCAGCCATGCCCCACCGGCGCTGCCCTGCTGCCCCCAGCATCACCCCAGGGTGTCACAGCATCGCTGTGAGGTGCCCCAATCTTGCCGCCTCTGGGTGCTCTTAGCTGGGACAGTGGGACAATGGTCACCTCTGTGCCCAGCACGCTGAGGTTTTGGGACCTCATGGGGCTCTCTCCACACAGAGCCACAAAATCAGGGTCACCAACCCAGCGCTGGCAGAGCCCAGAGGCTTTGGCCGCCTCCTGCCCATCCCGCACCGGCTGGCACCACGTGCGGTGTTCGTTTGGGGTCCGGCAGAGCTTGGCTGGGGAGGGACAGTGCCACCTTCCCCCCGCAACAGGGATCAGCACCTGAGCCTTCCCTGCATGGCCGGGGACACACACAGGACGACCAGGGACCACCAGCTCAGCTCCCTGCTCTCCACCTGCAGCACCGCCAGCAGAGGAAACCCACTGTGGTTTTGACAGGCGGTTTTCAGATGGATCAGTCCCCTGGTCTGGCTGGATCCATCCCACGGCACCACGCCGGCACAAGGAGGGGGATTGCAGCAGGACTGGCTGTTTCTGCAGCAACTTGGCCTCCGCTCGGCTGCAACCCAGCAGCAGCGCGTTGCTCTTCAAACAGCTGTGGGAGACTCAAATCCCCCAACCAAGTCCGGCCATGTGAGGCTGGGACCCGCTCACCTCTGCAAACAACCCCGAGATTAACTCTGGCCCAGGACTGCTTTGACAGCTCCCACCAAACCACTGAGATAACAGCCCCGAGCGGAGACGGGAGGCGGCAGGGCTGCCCCGTGTGCCAACGAGCCCGGGCACGTCTCGGGCAGCTGCTGTCCTGAAGCAGGGCCAAGGGGCTGGGGAGGGACGGAGCGGCAAGGAGGTCCCTCTGCCAGGCAGGGGTGCCACTAAGGGTCACCTTGCCGTAGGGCGGGGGGGTGGCAGTGGCCCCATTGCAGCTGTGTGGCTCTTCTCTCCCTGGGGAGCTGCCGAGGCTGATGCTGAGCCGGGGAGGGGGTCCCTGGGGGCCTGAGCTCGGCTGTGGGTGCTGCAGGCTCTTCTCCATCCCTGCAGGTCTCGGCAGCATCCAGCAGCATCTCCCCTTCCCCCTGGGAAGGGTCTGCTGTGCCAGGCAGCTTCCCCACCGCCTTCCCTGCCCCACGAGCACCCTGGGCATGGGGATGTGCTGCAGGCCCTGCCCTGGAGGCAGCTGGAGGTGATGCGGGTTCAGAAGAGATGGGGCAAAATGATGGAGGAAGGGCCAGGAGGTGCTGTCGGATGTCACGATCCCTCCTCCCCGTGGGGCAGGGCGTCCCTGCGCTGTGGGTGTGAGTTCAGGCGAGGCGGTGGCAGGGAGACGGTGACCTCCCTGGGGGACGCCAGACTGGCGGCAGAGAGGCAGCGGGCAGGCGCGGGTAGAGGGCTGTGTGCTGCCGCCGGGGCCAGACGTGATCTCAGACAAAATCCATCACAGCCTGGCGATGCCGAGCAGATGGTGGGGATCAGCTGCCCGCAGATCCTCAGGGGACGGCTCTACGGCGGGTGGCCCCAGGGTGCTGGCAGCCTCAGGAGCTGTTTATCCAGAGAGGAGAGAGGACTGAGCCCAGCTGCAGTTTTCCTCCCCACCGCAGCCAGCCCTGATGGGTACGGCATGTCCCCCGAGAGCCTGGCGCTGGTGGGGGGCACCCCCTGCCCCCCCTGCCAGGCCTCCCGGGGAAGCAGCCCCCTTCTAGGAGCCGCCCAGATCTCCATCCCAGAGGGGCTGCCGCCCTGGGGCCAGGCCTGGGCACTCAGTCTTTTCTCTCCTCCCAGCGAGATGGGAATGAAGGCAGGAAGCAGCCCTGCCTGGTGGGACAGAGCCGACCCTCCTGTGACCTGGGGGACAGGCTCCGGGGCTCAGCAGCGCTCGGACCGGGCAGGCTGGTGGGATGCGGTGTGGTGGCTCCGTGCAGGATCTGGCCCTGGAGAAACCCACTTGCACCGTGTTGGCTTGCTGCTCCCAGCCTGGCTAAGGAAAGCTGCTGGCACTGCGGGAGGGTCTCGCTGTCTCAGGCAGTCGGGGAACGGCATCAAGTCTGAGCTGAAACTCCGGCTACAAACACCTCCAAGCTCAGGTTTGACTCTCAAACTGGCTCTGCACCCACGGTTAAAGCTCATTTCTCAGCATCCTCCTGGCCAGAGAGCTGTGAAATCCATCTTTACCAATATATAAAATGCTCCTTTTGGAAAGGCATCCTTAAAATTAGGTTCCCTTCTGCTATACAAAGGTCGCAATCCATAAAGCAAAGTCCCGAGCGCTCCCTGGGACTCCTGGCAGCTTCGTGCCCCTGCTTACAACACTGTCCTGCTGCAAACCCTGCTGCAAACCCCTAGGAGATGGAAACTGGAATCCACTGGAGCATTTGCATGGGGATATGGGGATTTTTTCTATCTGAATTATTTAACAAAGGCAGGTTGTGCTTCACACAGTGTGGGAAAAATTGAGTTTATCGAATCTAGAAAGCTCCTGGCTCACTGAAAATAAAAGTACTTGTTGTTTCTCTCTAGTTGGTTTTGGCTGGACACTCAAGCCTGGCAGCATCCCACCCGAGCCAAAACAGCAGTGGTGGGAGCGAGAGAGGCAACCCGAGCAGGGCTTAATGCTGAATTAAGTGGAACCAGAAATCCAGAGCAACTTGATAATGAAAGCAAGGAAAAGCCTAAAGAAAAAGCGAGGGGAGCCAGAAAGTCAAAGAGGCAGGAGCCAGATTGAGAGAGTCAGATCAGAAACCGGCATTTGTTAGAAGGAGATGGATAGAAAGCGAGACCTGATGAACACATGAAAGGGAAATAGTCTAAAATGTGACAATGAAACAGAGTCAAGTCAAAAAAACCCAAACCTGCCAGAATTAGAAAGTATTAGATAATGAAAGCGGCTCTCCTGGGGTCCCTGGCAACCTGTGACAACGTGCAGCAGCTAAATAGTACCGAGAGTCTCTCTGATTCCCAGCTGCCCCCTGCAATGCTAACGCAGGGAATATTAACAGTACACATCAGCCAACAACTTAAAACTCTGCTCTGATTTTTATTTAGCAGCATCTTTCCAAGCCCCGGGGTGCAGGTGTCCTGCAGGGCCGGCAGCACAGCCTGGCCGGCTCCCGGAGCGGGCAGGCAGCAGGCGGCGATACCTTTCCGACAGGTAACACCAGTTTTTTTCCAATCCAAAGCAATTCGCACACTGGAGCACCAGGATTGCTCGCTATGCTAATCTTCCTTTCAATAATATCGTATTTGCGATCTTCCTTCTTCTTCAAATCGTTCTGAACACGATGCCTTCCTATTCAGGCTAAATCAAATATTTATCGGCGCTGCAGCACGCCAGCAGCGCTGGGTTGCGTCAGCACTTTCTCCCTAAATGCTTTTTTCGGGAGCTCCTGGCTGTCTCCAGCTTCTGCCTTTCAAGCTGCCGTTTTCTGCGTACCAGGCTTAGATTTTGGAGGAAATTTGGGGTGGGGAAAAGCTACATGTCAAATGCAAAGAGAGGGGGGGAAATGCCTCCTTGCTATTATGGAAAATTCCTTGTTGTTACAGCAGGAACTGTCCTGGTGCCTCGGACACCAGACTGCTGGGATGAATGTAAAAACATGGATAGTTTTGGTTTGATGAGGGAGACGCGGTGACAGGACGGCGTCAGAAACATCTCCTCTGGCTGGGCAAGAAAAAAATACTGAATAGATCTGAGCTGAGCTGATTCAGGCCCGGCAGAAATCCATTTTCATGCTGCCAAATCACAATAATAAAAAAAAGAGAAATCTTCATACATGCTCACTGGGCTTTGCCATAGGACAATGTTTTCTTTATTTAAGCCTCTCCCGCTCTCTTGGCACGGGCTGGGAACATCTGTGCGGTGAAGTGGAAATATGCTTTCAACACCCCTGTCCTGCTGCCGGGGCTCGCACCCCGTGGGCAGGTGAGGGTGAGCTGGGGGGAGACAAGGTGGGTCTCGGAGAACCAGCATGGTCCAGCCACTGCCAGTCTCGCTGCCTGCAACACTGCCCCAGCACCGGGCAGACTGGGGCGGCGATGTTGGTGCAGGGCTTTGCAGACTTAGGTAATGGCAAGTACTTTCTGGGTGCAAGCAAGGGCAATCGAAGCCTGCGGTGGTTTTTAAGAGATTCTTTAAGTCCCAAGGAAATTCGTAATGCTGGCCTGCTGGCAAAATAGGGCTGATAATCTGATCGCACCATTATTGGGGGGATGATTACAGAATCACCAGTAACCCCCTATCTAAGAGTGACATCTGATTTTATGGCTTAAGGCAGAAAGAGAAATCTTCCCCCTGCAGAAGATACCTCCTTATTCACCCTCTCCAACTATAATTAAATTATAGATAGCAAACTAAGTTATTTAGTACCCTTATTAAAGATGCATGGGTCCTGCCTTTTTTTGGAGTATGTTTGAGGAGGAACAGCATCGAGGCAGGTAAATGCTGCTTTTCCAGGGATCTTGCATCATGCTGATGAATAGCGATGAACATGCTCCATCGGTTTTGAACATGAAAGGCCAGCAGACAACCCTGAGCTGCAGGAACTTCTGCACTTTGTTTGCAGCAATTTTGCTTTGTTTTTAATGCATATGTATGGTCCCTGGCTGCTTCACTGAGCAGGTATCTCCGGGCTATTTTCACCCATTATCCCCTCTGAACTAAGATGATGTGATCTCTGCAGCAGGCACTGAAACTGGGGGTGGGAAGGGAAAGCCGAGCCCCGATACACCAGCGGCGAGCAGGGCTTGTGCTGTGGAAACCGGACGGGGCTCTCCCACGTGTCGCGGCCAGGCTGGGGGAGCTCAGAGGATTCCGGTGGGAACCAGTCTTGCGCCTTGGGTATCTCCAGGATAAACAAAACCAGTTCGCAGAGCTACATACATTAAACCCCATGTTTGCTCAACCAGGAACCTCGTTTTTGCTGGGGGACTGGGAAAGCACCGGTTTGGTGCTGGGAGGCAGGACCCTTCTGCTCATCTCACCCCTCTAGCACGCAGCATGGCTCTGGGGGACAGGGCAGACCAGGGAGCACCAGCAGAAACCCAGCTTGATGCAAGGGGAGGTATGTTCATGAGGAAGGATGGGAGCTGATTCAGGTCTGATGTTAAATGGGTCTCCAGGAACTCAGCTAAGGGCCAGTGGCCAGGGAGTGTATGTCCAGGTGGATGAGGAAGCTGTAGGTGCTCAAGGTTGTAACAGGCTGCAGCAGTTTCCCCCTTTCCCAGGGGAGCTCATCAACCCGAGACCCCAGCCACCCGCACGGGGCAGGGTACGGACACAGCGCTCAGCAAGGATCTCTGTAAAGCCATCGCTTGTGGCCAGGTGCCACTGGAATTCCTCACAGGTCTCCCAGCAGATCCACGGCCTGGCTGGCCAGAGATGCTGAGATGCACCAGAAAAGGAGTGCCTTCTCCTGAGGTCTGGCAAACACTGTTCTGCCTCAGGCTCTGCCAGCCTTCAGCTCCTAGCCCGGCTGGTCTGGAAGCTGCTAGAGGAGAGCCGAGCCAAATGCTATCACTCCCTCATTGCCCCGCTACCTGGCAGAGAGGAAAGCCCAGGTAACTGGAGGAAGCAGTCAGGATGCACACGAACAAGCCCTTAAAGGACCGGCAAAGTCCAGACTGATTAGAAATAGCACAGGGCAGCAGTCAAAGCCCCAGAGAGCGAGCGGAGATGCCTTGCTCATTGCCAACAGATCAAGGGGATGTCTCCTGCTAACCTTTGCCCAAAATCCTGTTGTTTAGAGCTGTGATACTACGATGGCTTTGCCCTGCAGTCTCCAGCAAGATGTCCGTGCTGTGACCTTTCTTGGCAAGGTCTGGGTAAGCTGAATTCCCCAGGGACTTGTTGTCCACGTTCAGCCCGGAGCTGGGCTCCCCATCGCAGCCCCCTGCGCAGCGGCCCAGCCCAGCCATGCGTTCGAGCACCTGCTGGGACGAGCACCGGGGTATTCATTTCCACACAAAGAGATGCCCCGAGGTGCAGAGGGATGTGCAGATCAACAGCAACAAAATTTAACTTCAGATGCTAGTGTGTTTAAAAAAACCTTACTATGAAGCTTTTGTGCTGAGGACAGGAAGGCAAGAAGGGTGATGCAAGCCTTTCTGCAGGGCTGTACGTCAGCAGTGTCCGTGGCCTGAGCACAGGAGAAAGAAGCTCACAGAGGGGGAATGGCATCAGGGGGTTGGAAGCCAAATTCTTGGTGGTAAGGGGCTCTGATCCCAGCATTGTGCTGTGAATTGATGGTACAGCTATAAACCTGGGTCTCCCATCTCATAGCCCAATGCCGTAAAGCCGATGACTGCTTTCACCAAGAGTCAGACATCACTGAAGTCTATTTAACATAACTTTCTTTTTTTCCCCCTAACAATAAGAATTATAAAGCCATTTCCAAAACCCAGCACATGCCTGATTTTCACTGACATTCCCTTCATCCCCTCCCCCAGGCCCACAGGGACCAGAATTTAACTCCACTTTAACATCACTGGAGTCGATCAAGACAGCATAAGGGAGCTTGGTGCAACCATGGTGCCCGTGCGTTTCTGTCCTGCCCCTGGCCGCTCCTCCTCCTGATGAGAATTCAGCTAGATATAGGGGCAGAGATGTCAGGAGCATATCAACGCATATGCAAACATGCCTTCTGCCAGTGACACCTCTTTGCTTTTGCTGATACCACTGGAGTGACATTAGCTCCCTGTGCCTCTGCGAAGAGGGGGGCACTGAAACTCCCCAGCGCTTTATGGTAATAGCGCATTCGTTATGGCTGATTCTGTGTACGAGTGTTATAGATCTCCATTATTAACCGGGCTGTTCTTCATGACTAATGGTAGCGTAATGAATACATTCATGCTGTAAAATACAATGTGCCTGCTGTCAGGCAAATGCATAATGGGGAAATTTGTGACTGCAGTTCATGTTTTCCAAACACAACCTGACTTCTGGCGGAAAAGCAGCACAGGTTGCTCTGCATGTCTGCTTCTTGGCGTTATTCATGTAGGTCACATCCATCTGTAAAGCTCCAGGGGCTCCCTGGGGACCCTGGCCGGGGCTGGTGAGGAGCATGTATGGCTCTTAGCACTTGTGTGAGACGTGCCGGGAGGGGCAGGGTTGTGCTGGGGGAACGAGCACTGCCAAGCTGCTGCGTAGCTGAGCACTGCTTGGAAAGTAGACAAGCTTGCCAGCGCCTGGCTCAGCCATGGGGCCCATCTTTTCCAAATGCACTAACAGACTGAAAGGTCACACAACTACTTGCAGTCACAGCCTATGTGGTTATCGCCTCTATTTCCTATACAGTATGTGGGGCAGTGTCCCAAATCATCTACCCCTACAGCAGCAAGAATACGGTGGCACAGCTTTGTGCACGGACACTAGGGTGGGGGGGGTCTAACAGAGCACAGTGGGCACACTGTGCCATAGAACAGGGGAGATGCTGTGCTGCTGCTACAGCGTACCAACCACCACCCTGGGCAGTGACCTACATTGGCTGGCTACGCTGGAGCAAGCAAATTCAACCAGTGTCCATGCTTAAAATTTGGGCTGGTTTCAATAAAGTGATGCTGCTTCACACTGGAAAGAAAAGATGGGCAGGACAGGACTTCTCCAAAGAATCTGTGCCCTTAGTTTTCAAATCTGTAAGGTGACAGACACAGGGCCTGAGCCTCCTGGCTGGCTGTAACAAACAGAAAGTGTGGTTTACCAGCCTTTACTCTTAGTCTGCCAACTCCTGTCTTCCACAGAGTCAGTAGGTGACGGTGGCCAGGTGAGTCACGAAAGCCTGTCTCACTTTGCTGCCTCTGAGCCGTGAAGAACCAGCTAGTGCAGGAGAAGTGTGCAGGGCTTTGGTCTTTACACCCCAGGAACAGCCACACCAAAACAGGACTTTGGCTCTCCAATGGGTACTTGGATTCTCCTCCCACCTGTAATGACAGGTTTGGTGTGATCTGATGGGAACGGAATTGCTTTGCTGACGTGGGACTCTGACGGACAGTTACCAGCATCTCAAAACACCGCACCTCGGAGAGCATGGGGAGATGGCGGTGACATGGGTCTTTGGGACTGCCTGGTTAGCTCTCACAGGCTCCACTTCTGTTTTCATTCTTCTAGAAGAAGCACAAATGTTTTGCCTGTCTGTCCCACATTCCAGTGGTTTGATCCTGCCTTCCAAACCACAGCAAGCATTGCTGCAGAGCTTGTAAAACCTGCTGGAGTGTTTATCGCTGCATAGCATCAAGTCTTGACTCCAAAGAAAAAGGAAGGAATGACTTAATTCCTTTGCTAAAGAGTCCATTAATAAGAGCAGAGATATTTCAACCAGAAGGAATATGACCTGCATAGTGTTTGATGGACAACACAGGTGCACAGATACCCTCCGAGCCAGTCCAAAAGGATCCACCCTTATTGTGCTACGAGCAGTAAACATTTTTAGTGGCATATAAAGAATAATAAGCAATCATACCTTTAAATTCCTATCCCCAATTGCCTTCCAGAACAGCTAATACTATCAATACAGGTGTGACAATACCTAGCTGTCACTGCCTTTAAATCATCATCTTAGTTAACTAAAACGTCTGTAAGCCTTAACATTAAGGAATGCAACATTTTGCTACCATTTTAATTTATGACAGAATTCTCACAGGCCTTCAATGCCTGCATAAGAAATATTTACTTCACTTGCATCACTTCACAGGCTGGCTACCTACACTGATCTTAAAACAAACAGCATCTTGAGAGCTGTTGGTTTTAATGCTAGATATGATACCGGGTACTCATTCTCAGACTAAATACATATTTCATGCAAATTTGGAGCCCGTTTGAAAAATTAGGCCAATGACCAGGAATTTGAGTGTGTCTAGCTGGAAACATCCAGGCATTTTTAGAAATTACTGCACTCTCACTCTTGAAAACCAGGCCCCTGAAGAGAGTTTTAAATTGGACACCGCAAATGAAGAAGCCCCGACGTCCTTGTATTCCTTTGAGAACAGTGATTTAAAAGCTTGATTCAAAAGAGCTTCCCAGCTAAACGCCTGAGTTGGAGCTGAGGGCTTTTTCCTTAATCAGGACCAGACAAATTAAAATGAACACAGAAGACTGAATTTACACAACAAGTTATTCATTAAAGGAAGGGACAGAAGGGGGTAGGGAAGAGAAAGAGAGACCACGTGAAAGCAAGAGAGAGCCCACAAATGAGCAGACATACAAGTAAGACTATGCTAGGAGACTACCAGGAAAGGTGGCAGTAACAACATGCAAGTGTTATAACAACAGCCAAGATGATTTTCAGAAGTGATGAATCCTTTCACACCAATCTAAAAGGAACAGCAAATTCTTAGCCCCCCTGAAAAAAATCAGACCTATTTATTCACTGCTAGAAAGGATATCTGAAGGATCTGGTAAATGCATACCAGAGAGTATAAAAATAGTATCTCCTCTAATGGTATAAATGCTTTAAAACAACTTCAGTGGTAAGAGAAAAGGATCGCTAGGGCTGGCCAAGGAAGTAGCAGCCTAGCAGCTCCTGTGCCAGCTATTAGTGCAAGTCTGGGTATTTCCAGAGCAGGATGGCACCATCTGCACTCACACTCACAATGTACTTGTTCCCAGGGCAGATCTTGAGACGGGTGATGTTGCCACTGTGGCCCACTCCAACATGAGTCACTGCACCCTCGTTATAGTCCCACAGTTTCACCAGATGGTCATCACCACCTGCATTGGGCACAAAGGAAGAACATGATTACACAGATTTCTGCTGCTTTTTGTTCCCAGATCACAGGCAGGGGAATACTTAGGCATTCATTTGATTTAGGAAGAGTGGGATACATTGTCTTGGGCATTATGACAAAAACTACTTCTTTTCAACTAAAGCAGAGAGTCAGTGTCCAGTAGAGTGCTCAGGACCTGCACCAGCAGATCACAGTGAGCTATGGCCAGCAATTGGTACCAATAATATGGAGGGCCTTCGAAAGGCTCTTAACCAACATTCGTTTAAGAGGTTAATCTAAAAGAACTGGTGCTGACATCAAATCTGTGGGTTTTAACTATAGTTGTTATACACGATACCATGGCTCGCCTATGCTGGTGCTAGGGTCCCAGAAGAGATGTCACGATGGTGGGGAATGTGTGAGCCTGAGGCTGGATGGAGCCTGGAGTCATTCCCACTTGCAAACCAACAGAGACTGCCAGGCTTCTGGAGTAGGGTACTTGAACAAATCATTCAAGTGCATGGTGAACACCACTGAACTAAATGAGGAGCAGGGCAAGGTGAAACCCTTGGAGACCTTTGAACCTTGTCTTCACCTTTACATTACATCTTGCAAGACTGAACCATAGTATCTTCCAAGTCTGAACCACAGCCTTTTCCTAAGTATTTTTCTTCAGTGATTCATTTTATTTTCCCCTTTAGCTGACCCCTCCTTTTAAGTTCTTTCTTTCTTTACTGAGATCCTTGGTTCATTGCCTTCCTTCTTCTGCTCTTAATATGACCTCCTCTTTTCTAGTTTCAACCACCCACTCACCTGTGACAAAGTATGCCCCATTTGATGTGATGTCCATCCCATTGATGGAACCCGATACAGACCCTTCCACTTCTCTGATTGCAGAGCCATCAAACACTTCCCAGTATCCAATCTAGAGAGCAGACCAGAGAGGAGGGCTCAGTTGTGTGTGAATAGCACACAGATTTCAGCACTGCCCTGTAACACAACCTTCTGTGGAGGTACAGGAGTTTCATCACGTAACAAGCACCAGACTTTGTGTTTTGGAATTACTGCAAACAGAATTCCTGCAGTTTTGCTTACCCTTCTGTCCGTTCCACTGGTGATTATCTGGTACTCTTCAGGATGGTAACACACACATTTGAACAACGTGTTGGCTAGAATCATTTGTTTTCTTACAAAACGCCTGCAAAACACCCCCAAAACAGGATAGAGCAATAAGGTCAAAAAACGAACTTTGACTGCCTCAACTATCTCTGCTTGTGCTATACATCAGATCTCTCTTTCTACTTGGATATTTTCAGGTACTGGTCTGAGTTCAGGGTTTCGTGAAGCCTGTTAGGGTCATCAGTTCTGTTCCCCATCACAGCTGCCTTGTAAGACTTCTGATCTGCTGTCATATGAAATTAATTTTTTTAATCCAGAATGCTTTCTAGGTGCTATTCACTACGCAAAAACTTCCTTATCCTTACCACAATGCAGAAAGTCTGCAGATCTGCAGTAGTTAGACAAGTCATACAGTGCTGGAAAATGGAGCTAGTAGGAAACTTAGGAAATCACCTGCTCCACGCCCTTGGCCAAGCAGGATCCAACAGAAGTAAACAACTTGAGACAAATGTTTGTCTAAACTTTTCTGAAAAGTTTCTAGCATTGGAGGTTCTACATTCCCTGACTTGATTGCTCTTTCTAGTAATTTTTATTTCCTAATGCTCCTTTTCCCCTCCTCCTCGCTATGTGGTGTCCCAAATAGGGCACAGTGAGCCAAGAGAGACATTACCAGCACTTTAAGTGCCTTGCAATACTTATCTGACTCCTTACACAATATCCCAGATGATGCAGGTTCCATCAAGGCTGGCTGTGACACACTCTCTGTCATTCTTCTTAATCTTAATGCAGGACACAGCAGATACGTGCTCCTTCAGAACTTCCCCCAGTTTGTGAGTACTCTCACCAATCTCCCAGACCCTCACCTGAAAATCAGCAACAAACATCTATCTTGTACCACCTGGTCCTGACTGAGCTCAGGAGAACGCCTAAGGCTTTCCTGACCTCTTCTTTTTTCTTATAACACATACAGCAACTCAATCTCAACGGACTGTCTCTATTTTCCTGTCAGTTATTCATGCAGCTGACTCATAAAACTGAACTCAGTTCTTGAGAGTATAAACCACTTGGTTCAGGAATTCCTGACCATTAATCCCAGACTTTGTTTTTGCCAAGTTCCCACTCTCCCATGCTTCAGTTTACTTATCTCTCGATCAGGAAAAAGCCATGAAATATATCCATGATATATTTCCAGCAGTGCTTTAAAGATCAAAAAGTAAGGCTTCTGAAATGGAATATAAAAAAGCTACCTGCTATTTGTGCTACATATAATGCCAGTAAGTAAATACAAAACAGCTCTTTAAATCTTTGATGTGAAATATGTGCCTGAAAGCACCTCTTTTCCCAGTGGTGGTAACAGCAAAAATCTTTCTGCTTTGAGGACTTGATCTTTCACACCTTGCATTCACTGTCCCACTCGTGCCAAACTTCATGATACCTATTCGCTTTTACATTCCGCTAAGGTCAAATCCTAGTGAAAATTTAGAAATTTAGACACTGACATCAAAAGCAGAGAGCGCTGACCTTCCACGTTTTCAAGTCTGATGCTGAGTTACCTATGGGATCTGGATGTCCAATTCCCACTTGCTAAATGATCAGAGCATCCAGATCCCTTAAGCAACCCTGAAAGTCACAGCTTTCAGATGACTGATTTTGACAGAACCATTAGCATTTCAGAACACCTTTTTTTGTGTTCCGAATGAATACTGCAAGTGCTCCCCTGCAGTTCTCATTTCTACTTAACCAACCTTTAGCTTTAATTCTGTCTCAGCTGTCTTTTTCAATTCAGAGATCAACTAACCAGAGCCTGTGCCATTCTGTGTGTGTTGATACAGAATCTAGGTCTTCCATCTTCTGCATCCTCTGGCGCTAATCATCCAAGGTACTTAACTGTTCTTTTATTAGTGAAGGGTTGAAGTGGCTCATCATCTCTAATGTCTTTATGCAGTAAGACAAGGCAGTGCTGCCGTTACTGCTCTACAGGAGAGCTGAGGTGCAGAATGA